>JAPDNY010000005.1:701121-703621 GCA_029375565.1 Gekko gecko
TTCTTCTTCTTTCTTTTGTTCAGTTTAAGATAGAGAATGTGAGCCCGCACCCCAGCACAGTTTGATGGCTTTGCTTCCTGGGAGTAAAGGTCTCTCCAGGGACGCAAGCCGCAAATGCCGTGAAAGCCTTCGACAACATATTAAGTTCCATCTTCCTACAAGTTATGCATGCAGCTGAGATGCCGTCCAGTCGACTGCATTTGCGGCTTCAGTGCTCCGCGTAGGTAAGGCCCAGGTATTGACCGTAGCCCGGACTGGATCCGTGCCAAGGGTGTGAGGCTTGCGGTGGTCAGAAAAGCTGGCTTTCCCTATCAGCTGCAGCCGGTTTCCTGTTTGCTTGGTCCTTGCTGTATTGACATAAAGGGCACTTCCTGGTATGTCAGAAGGAGAACTTGGCTAGTTTCCCCCACATGTTTTATGCCTTCTGGTTAATAGCTTCACAGGGTTAGCCCTGCCGGTTAGCAGCAGAACAGACCAGAGTCTAGTAGAAAAGAAGACGAGTTGATGTTTATACCCTGCCCTTCAGTACCCGGAAGAGTCTCAGGGTGGGTTACAGTCTCCTTTCCCTTCCTCACCCCACAGCAGACACCCAGTGAGGTAGGTGGGGCTGAGAGAGCTCTGAGAGAACTGCCCTTGAGAGAACAGCTCTGAGAGAACTTGTGACTGACCCAAAGTCACCCAGCTGGTTGCATGTGGAGGCGTGGGGAATCGAACCCGGTTCTCCCAGATTAGAGTCTGCCACTCTTAATCACTATACCACGCTGGCTCTTATAGACCATCAATAGTTTCAGGGTGCCTTATTAGACCAACAACAGTTTCCAGGTAGAAGAAGAAGAAGAGATTGGATTTATACCCCACCCTTCACTACCCAGAGGAGTCTCAAAGCAGCTTACAAACTCCTTTTCCTCCTCCTCCCCACAACAGACACCCTGTGAGGTAGAAGAAGAGAAGAGATTGGATTTATACCCCACCCTTCACTGCCCAAAGGAGTCTCAGAGCGGCTTACAAACTCTTTCCCTCCCCCTCCCCACAACAGACACCCTGTGAGGGCGAAGAAGAGAGATTGGATTTATACCCCGCCCTTCACTACCCGAAGGAGTTTCAGAGCGTTACAAACTCCTTCCCTCCCCTCCCCACAACAGACACCCTGTGAGGTAGACGAAGAAGAGGAGATTGGATTTATACCCCGCCCTTCACTACCCAAAGGTGTCTCTGAGTGGCTTACAAACTCCTTTCCCTCCCCCTCCCCACAACAGACACCCTGTGAGGTAGGCGGGGCTGAGAGAGCTCTGACAGAAACAGCTCTTTTTCAAGAACCAGCTGTGCCAGAACTATGGCTTGCCCAAGGTCATCCAGCAGCTGCAAGTGGCGGAGTGAGGAGTCAAACCCGGTTCTCCCAGATTAACCACTACTCCAAACTGGCTCTCTAAGCCAAAGCTCCCTTCGAATAGAGATCTGGGTCCTTTTATCCTAGCCAGAAGGATGCTCATAAAAGATGCAGAGGTACCGTGCACATTGTAATCAGCTTGAAATCAGAGTGGAATTGCTTGGGGCAGAAAATTAGCATCTGTAGCGAGAGAAGAATCCCCTGTCCCTATTCAGCCCCGGGGGGAGGTCGATTGTCCTGAACTTGTGAATGAACCCAAGTTCAGCAATCTCTTGTTGCAATCTCCCCTTGAAGCATCTTTGCCTGAGAACTGCTTAAGAGAATAGCAGACGCCACTGCAGCTCTTCTCAGAAGCAAAGAATCTGTACTTACCTGCCTCTTCCATTACTATTCTTATAAACCTACAAGAATTTTTAAGAGCCCAAGAATGTCAGACCATTCTCTTGCAAGTTCACAATCTTGGAGAAGTCTCTGCCTCTCAGCCTTGCAAACCCGATCGGGGCTCACCCAGAATTACTGCAGTGTCTTACGTCTCCCCACGCCTCCTACCTCCCTGCGTATCACACCTAATCCAGTCACACCTGCTGTTGTCGTTTGCCTGCTGATGTCATTTGGCATCTGAACGCTGGGTGGGATTGCTAATTCTGAGGAAGACAGAGTCAGGATTCAAAATGATCTAGGTAGGCTGGAACAGTGGGCTGAGGCAAATAAAATGAAATTCAGTAGAGATAAGTGCAAAGTCCTACACCTGGACACAAAAAAAATCAAAGGAACGGATATAGAACGGGAGGGACTTGGCTTGACAGCAGCACATGTGAAAGGAATCTGGGTGTTCTGGTTGATCACAAGCTCAACATGAGCCTGCAGTGTGATGTGACTGCAAAGAAAACTAATGCAATCTTAGGATCCATTAACAGAAGCCTTGTGTCCAGATCACGGGAGGTGGTGGTTCTGCTCTATTCTGCTATGGTCAGGCCTCACCTGGAGTCCTGTGTCCAGTTTGGGGCACCACATTTTAGGATTGATGTTGATAAGCTCGAGTGTGTCCAGAAGAGGGCGACCAGGATGGTGAGAGGGTCGGAATCCAAGTCTTACGAGGAAAGGCTGAAAGAG